>BCHZ01000002.1:2284321-2308629 GCA_001599795.1 Exophiala calicioides
CTCTCTCTCTCTCTCTCTCTCTCTCTCTCTCTCTCTCTCTCTCTCTCTCTCTCTCTCTCTCTCTCTCTCTCTCTCTCTCTCTATGTACTACGTGGTGACTAGCACCCGGCACGGCGCCTCACAGCTTCTGCGGTATGGAGGCGTCACTGACCTTGCCCACGACGTTATATCGCTTGCTGAAGAAAGTGTACCACTCATCCAGCACGGTCTTGTACTTGTCGTCCAGGTCGTCCCAGTTCGGCACGCAGTCTTCGGCTTTCAGGCTTGACTGGGCCAGAGCGCGGGAGGGGTCTTTGCCGGCGAAGACTGGAAAATTCGGGGGCCTGTCAGTCTGGTGGTTTTGCACGCTGGCTGTGCGTGTGTGTGTATGTGGCTCCAAGGCGCACCCCCGGGGGGAACCTCATATCCCCTGGGAGAGGAGGAACGAGAGAGGAGGGGGCGGGGCTGGACAATCTCGCGTACCGTGATATTGACCCTTTTGCGCATAGGCGGCATTCTTGGAGACGTCGAAGATGGTCCCCTTGATCGCAACCCACGTTGGCTTGTCTGGATTCGTGCCTGTTTGGTGGGAAAACACCAGCGTAGTCTCAGTCAGTCACCGGCCTTTTCGCTGTCTCTCTGTCTCTCTGTCTCTCTGTCTCTCTGTCTCTCTGTCTCTCTTTCTCTCTTTTCTTTCTCTCTCGCGTGCTTTACGAGAGGTGGGGAGGGGTGTTTTGTGCTATGGCATACCGTCACACTGGCTCAGCTCTTCATATGTGATTGAGTCGGTCTTGGGCTCGTTGAGTTCGACCTTGACCTTGGGCTCGAATCGCTTGTTCTCTGAATAGGGACTAGGTGAGGTGGGGTCGGCCATGGCGGTGCTGTGTAGTCAAACGAACCTCGATTGGAGTCGGTCACTAAACGGAAGAAGAAAGGAAGAGAACCAGGGTCAGTCAAAGAGGTCCAACTGTGAAGATGAAGGGGTGTTTTTGAGTCTCGGCGATTGACCGCAGTTGGCTGCTGCAAGGGGTCTGATTACATACTCTTGAGCCGCTTAGAGTTCACTGAGCCACCCTCGGCGAGAACGTAGACTACTGGATTGGGGGATGGAACTGGATGGCGGGGTAACAATAATAATGACTGATAGAGCTCTGTCGCCGCCAGTGAAGGGTGAGTGGGCGGTGGCGGTGGTCTGTTGACTTTTTGGTCGGGGATGTGTGGGTGCCAGGTGGGAGCTTGGAGGATGGCAAAAGGAAGGCCAAGGGAACTTCGAGTCTCTTGCGTGGAGACAGTGTGACAATCCCGTCAATCAATCATCGACGATTTGATGACACAGACGCTCACTGTTGTTTGTAACCGCCAAAGCGCCCATCTCAAGCAACCAGCAATGGCCCTCGGCCGTTGGTTTGCTGCTGTCTTGTGTGCCCCGCAGCACGCAACCAGCACGCAACCCACTAAGTTACCGAGTACTTACCAAGGCAGCCCACCATCTACTCCGTACCATCTACGTACTCGCTAGGGCTTGCTCTACACCTCTTTCAAGGACTTCACCGGCGTGTCCACCATGAGACCCATGAGCGAGAGCGCAACCTCGGCCGCCGCCAGCGCCGTCGTCTCCCCCGGGTTGTCATAGATCGGAGCCACCTCGACCACGTCGGCACCGATAACCTTGAGCCCGTCCAATCCGTCCAGAATACTCAAGAGCTCCCTTGTCGTCCAACCGCCCACCTCGGCCGTCCCTGTCGCCGGCGCGTACGCCGGATCCAGCACGTCGATGTCCACCGAGATGTACACGTTGGTGTCACCGACGCGGGCCTTGAGTTTTTCAATGATGCCAGCGACCCCGACCTTGTCAATGTCCCGCGCCGTGATGATCTCAAACCCACAGCGCTTGTCGTTCTTCCAGTCGTGCTTTTTGTTCATCACCGGCGCTCGGATTCCCGCGTGCGCCGACGAGTTCAGGATCAGTCCCTCCTCGTGCGCAATGTGGAGGAACGTTCCGTGGTTCACCCCGGCGTAGTGGGAAAACCCTCCTCCAAGAACTTCGGGATCTGTCGACAAATCAATCGTCAGTGTCTGGGTCCTGGATATTCAACCATCCCGGAGACCGCTCCGACGAGGCTGAAGCATCCCTTTAAAAGCAAAGGAGTGAATATGAATCACGTGGTCTCCTGTTGACTTACCCCAAGTATCGATATGAGAGTCGAAGTGAATAACGCTGACCGGACCCCAATGGTCAATCGTCGAGCGTAATGCCGCCAACGTGGTGGTGTGGTCACCCCCCAGCGTGATGATCCGAGGCACGGTCGCCACGTCGGTGGCATTCGCAGTGCGGCCGGACACAACCTTGTGAGCTCTCCCGAGCTGCTTCAGGGCCACGGTGTTGTCCAGGAAAGTGAGGGGCGCGTCGCCACAGTCGATGATCCGTGCCCAGGAGAGGAACTTGTTGTCGTGCGAGTACGGGCTCCACGCCGCTACCGCTCCTATCCGTCGGGAACCCCTGTTAGGTAGGTCAGAAGAGAAGCCAGCCCTTGAAGTCAAATGTATCTCTCAGAGGAAGGAGCAAACACCACGAATGAACGAGGGCGTAGCACAAATGACCGCACAACTTACGATCGAATCCCCGCCGGTCCAAAGCGCGCCCCCGGTCTACCCGTGGTCGCGGTGTCGAAGGGAGCTCCCAAAAAGGCAATGTCATACTTTGACGACAGATCATCTTCGGGCGCCAGGCAATGCACCCAGGGAAGATTGGCGAACGTCGCTAGGCCCGCGTATTTCTCGAACTCCAAAAGATCGCTTTCCGAACCGACCGTAGACCGATATTGACTCGCTTCTTGCGGCGCATGGCCACCATGACCAAAGGTGTTGACCTGCAATGGTGCGATTGGAGGGAACACAATTTCCCGCGCTACAACATTCGGTGGCAGTACCAGCAGGAGCGACGACAGGACGCCCAGAGAGGCGAGCATCGTTCGTTGTAGGGTGGTGAGAATCTGGTCCGGAGGATGGTTTAGTTGAATATGCACAAGAGGGGGGGGGATCCGGTCAGAGGAGCTGACGAGGTTCTTGAGCTGTAGATTCAAAGCTACCCAGAACAGTCCCCACAGTCCATGAGGCGGATCTCGGTTTTGATGCAACGGACTCGAAGGGTTCAGGGTCGAGATGCCAGTTTCGGGATAGCAACAAACCTTAGCCGTCGTGATTGGTGTTGAAGTCGGGGCGTGCAAGATGGGAATTTGGTCGCCTTGCAGAGCCGCTTGGGAGCGACGAATGGATCTAGAGGGTGCGATGATCTCAACTAGTCGTCCCAAGTAGTAGAACTCCAGAATAAAGATTGTGACTCTTCCATGGACCGAGCTTGGCCGGGACGGAGTACAGCGGGCATTGGGTCAAATACCCAGATACCGAACCTCTTGAAATTATATTACCTTAGCTGTCCCCATGGCCTAGAATAAGGACAATTCTGTCTTCTGGTTTGAGCTGCCCAGCAGGCTGTAGCTACTCTTTGATGTCACCCCCGGATTGACAGTGGTATGATTGGCTAAGTAGAGGCAATCAATGCAAGGAGAGCAGAGGACAAAGAAAAACCAGTTGACAGAGCTGATAGACAGCGGAATGGCGCTTTTCAGGAAATATATTTAATAGTTTATATTGAATTTGAGTCAGGTGTTCAGGTGTTCTGCGCCTGATGCTTATTGCGTCTCCTCACAACTGCGGCACATAGATTTCACAGGTTAAGAATCTTGGCCCGATGCAGAATTGTAAGCTCATCGAGATCTATTAATCCGGAATGTTTATTTATCGGATGCGGATCGTGGAACTTGCGTTGAATTCGTGCGGCGGAGCAACGGTGCCCCGAGCTCCCGAATGCAGTTGATAATCAACATGATGCCTCTGTCAGCAATATCGATCACTTCTCCACCGCTTCACGATCTTGATGCTGGGATGTTGAGAGAATAAGAGCTCGTGGTGTGACCAGCCTCAAGGTGTGGTTCATGCAAAATTCGCTTCTTGGGCATCTTTAACGTCCAACTCAGTAGAGAAGTTGGGCCGCTGGAGGGCCTATCCCATGGGCTTTGTCGGATCTTGGGTACATGAGATCCGTACTCATTGTCGCTCCGACGGTTATGGAGTCATTGTCTGTACATCACGGCACAGGATAACTTCCACGCAATATCAAAGGATCCAGGGAGTCATCACTGGCACAGTAGTTACGCAGAATGGCCCACTTCGTAGCAAGTCGGAATGATGTCGAATGCGCCCTAGGAGCCGGTCCCAGTTTTGTGATGGCGGGATCTTGGTAATACGCTGATACTCTGAAACCAGTGAAGTCGGAGAGTTCCAAGTATTTACCCTGTGGCGGAACTATTTTTGTTCTCATTAGTCAGGCGTCCTCCGCAGGTCAGACGGGCAGTGTTCGTGTTCTCCAAATCCCCCGGGCGGGTTCTATTCGAAGGCAATGCTTCGCTAAAGCGTGTAGCCGTCGTTTCAAGGTCTGGCAAGCCCGGTCACAAGGTTTGTTGGACAGCTGCAGGCTCAGACGTCATCATCCAGGCATTCGCTCTTCCTTCTACCCCCACCGAGCCAGGCTCCAGGAGGAGGCTGTAGCAGCCCGTCAACCTCTTCGACAATTTGCTCTCTTCTCTGTTCAGCCGCGAGTCTTTCTTCTTGCTCCCGCTCAGATTCTCTCAGCCCATTGACATCAGAAGCTGCAGCATAGTTCCCCGCGCCGCCTCTTCCAGGATGAACGGGATACGATGGACTCCCAACTTTGCTGGAGCTCAGACTTATAGGTAAACTCGGGCTGCGTTTTGGCTCGACATCCAGGGTGTAGTTCCCCGCGCCGCCGCGGCCCACAGACAGGTATTGCGCAGAGCTCTGCCGAATGCGCACTGCCTCCTGGGTGTCTATGTTTTCGAGTTTCGCGGCTGCTTTCCGGCGCGCGCCCAGCGAGGAAGGCTTCAGTGTAGGCTGCGCTTCGACATCGCTGGGAGAAGATGGTTTGGCCGGTTTCAGGTCTGTCTGCCACGTGAAGTTGCCAGCCCCACCTCGACCGGTGCGTATGTAGGGGCCGTAGGCGGAGGAATTGGATATGGAGGACATGGGACTTTGGCCAGATGATTTCGAGGCAGGACTAGCATAGGATGCGTCTGATGTAGAAAGAGCATCGTCGTGGTGTCGGTAAGGAGAGTCGGTGGTCACCGGGGAGATCGAGGAGGCATAGGAATCAAGCAGCCATGCGGCCCAGGATTGTGTAGAGGTCATTTGTCCTTGGGCAGGCATGTGGCCCTGTGTACCCAGTACGGTTGGATCCTGCCTAGGGCGATCCCGCCCTGGATCTAGCTGGTGGTCCCTTGTGTCTGGTGCTGACGCCGAAGCGATTCGGGTCGATTTGGTGGTACTTGAGCAACCAGGGCGGGGAAAGTGAGTTGCAGGGCACAACACAATGGATTTGAATACCGACGAGATGGCTTCCGGATGCAAGGGATTTGGAGAATCCGAGATTGAGAAACAACAAGCTACGACGGAATTTGAGAAGCGGAGGTTGCTCGAGCAATTATTGAGTCTACGAGGTCCGTGGTGCCGGAAACAGCGCAGGCAGCCAACGCAGCCAACCAGTCAAGGGTGATTCGCCTTGGCCAAGAATTGTCTTAGCGACAACATGGTCGAACAGCCACAATCCGAATAGTACCAGCGTGGGCAGAGTCCGACCACAGAAGCACAATGCCTGGTTAGTTGCGGGACAGGTCTTCCAATCGACGCAGGGAGCAGCCAGGGGTGGTGAGGTCAGCCCGCAGAGCCTCTCACGCTCTACTGGTACTTAGTCTGGGTCACTCTGGTCGTGTCTGGTTCATCGAGGGGACCTGTGCCCAGTAACTGCCAGTAACTGGGCGCCCGGGAGGTCGGCAGTCGGGAGGGAGCACGAAATAATTTAATTACTGGGTATAAACCAGCACCTGAAAGATAACGCGCCAGTGCGTGCGCTTGCCCACGAAGCCCACAATGCCCAGGCGTGCGGGAAAGGCCACCGGCCTCTACTTAGGGCCGTTGTTCATGTTGCAAACGCATTCGGATAGAACTCCATGTATGATACCGGGAGACGCACGTGGGGCGATCTCTTGCCTCCCACATTTTTCGATAGGCCAACTTCCAAATCCTGTTAGGCAGGTGGCAGACGTCTAACATTATTAGCACGCTGGATGGAGCACCCCTTCTCCTCACGATACGAAGTACCGAGGGTCTGTCCAACCCTCAAAAGTTGTTGGCGCCTCCTCTACTTAGCGACTTTGGACGGCCCTGTTTCGTTCATTCGCTGAATCCTGGGAGGGATCCTTTCAGGTCGGAGGTCTGCGAACACTTCGCGTCGTCGTCAGCCGTAGCGAACACAGCAGCCTAGTAGTCGTAGCCTAGCAGGTCCTTGGAAATCAATAATAGCCGGGGACGACCTCGGGATAGGGAGGTGGCTTGATTGCTGCTCCACGATGTGTTATCAGCGGGTTGTTGATCGCAGATAACTTAGACGCCTTTGGTTCTTGTCGCTTGAGCCCCTAGGCCGTCCGGTTTCGGACGACGGAAGAATTATCCATACTGAGTAGATTGCCACTGCCAGTTCCCGTCTCGCCGTCTCCGATGCTCTCATTCAAGCCCCGCCGCGATGTGGTCTGATAACCCTGTGAACTCGACAGCGAGCATTGCCTGCAGCTGTCCAAACGATAGCTACTGTACATGCATGTTGGCACCAAATAAAATAAATTCTTTCTAGAAAGCACGGACCCTCCAAGCGCGCAGGAAAGCTGGGGGATCCACGGGATCCTAGGCCAACCGAGGTTCTCGCCTGAAACCCCGCGAGTTAGTGCGGGTGAGCAGGTCTGTTTGGGCGTGAGAGCTGGGCTTGGAGTGGGCGTGGTTAGGCCCGAAAATAAAATAATAATTATTAAACACCCCTATACCAGGCCCGGCGTCCGGTGTCCGGGGCCTCTGCGCCCGAACGGTCACTAATTCATCCCGCCGACGCCGCCTGGAGCACAATCCACCCACACCGGATCAGCGCTGGCAGTGGCGATCGTGGACCGGCTTGTTCTGGGCTCTGGCTGTGATCAACAACCTGGAGTCCGGAGTATCACCAGAGGTGTCTGGGCACCTGGCCTCAGGACTCGTGGAGAGGGATCGGCACCGCCTGTCCTTTTTGTCGGTGCCACGCGGATGGCTTTGACGTTTTTGCTTTTGGGCCTGCCACGCCTGCCCATATCTTCGGAGACCACCTCCAAGCCATAGAAACAGGGGGGCCTTTGACTGGACACGGCTGAACAACTAGGTTACGAACAACAACTCGTCTCCTGCGCCACTGCTCCAGGAGCCCGTGCCGTCTCCAGATCCTGAAGGATGACGACAGCTGAGGGGGTGCTGACCAGTGATGGTGCTGACCGAGCGCCAGACGGTCCCTCGAGCCTACCCCCCAAGGCCACGGGACTATGCCGTCTTGCGCCAGTCTTGCGACCTCCGCAAGCCGATGACGGCATGCTGGACTCTTGTGCTGGGTGACTGCGTGATTTTGATGCCTCGCGCCATCAATCAGGCGACCTCAGAAGTGCCTGTAAACTGCCTAGTGCCGTATTTGCTCGCATATGGTTTGGCGTCTTGGGGGGGTGGCTCCAGCTGCGAGTCGGCCTTGGTGTTGCACGCTGGTTTGACCACGCCCATCCAGCGTCTTCTCCACACAACCTCGACCAGCGACGAGCGACGAACAACGAGCATCCAGCGGCTGCACGCGACGGCCGTGCCCATCTTTCCTGGATCGTGCTGGCTGGTTGCCGGCCGTCGTTGCGGCCAACGCAAGGGCGAGACTCGAGAGCGTGATACCCGACTTCGGTGTTAGCGGTCACACTCGGCCCAGTCGCGAATGACCCGGTTCCAGGCGTGCCTCCTCTTCTCACGAGGCCCAACCCACGAGCCCACTGGAGGCCTGTTTCCCCTCTCCACGGTTCATCTGCCTCCTCAGTACTCCGTATGCGCCTTCTTGAAGCGGCGTGGCCAAAAGGGCACCCCCAGGTATTATTGGACAGCAGCATGCCGAGCGACTGGACCCAGTCGCCCAGAGAGGTCTGTGGCGTTTGTCGAGCCAGTTAGTTTTTAGTCAGGTACGGAGCGTGGTGTCTTTGGCTGCCTGCTCCTGGGATCCTAGGCCTCCTGGCCCCTAGCAGAGCAGACCCATGACCATGGCCGATGCTCCAATTCTCCATGCCCATCCGTAATCCGTCCGTCCATCCATAGGCCACCACCCTACCACCCAGGCTGATCATTCATCGATGGTGACAGATTGTTGTCCTGCTAATCTTTTTTTTTTCTTTTGCATGCCGTGCTCCCTCATCTCCTTCCCAACCCATTAGCCGCAGCGCGTCGAGAGCGTCTAGAGTTCTTAGTGCGACTGCTCTCAATCTCTTCAGCCGCCACCTTGCTGAAACGGCTGCCAGTGAACTGCCTAAAGCGCGCTGCTATTAATTTCCTGCGCCCTGAGACTCAGGCACGGGCGCAACCCCGCAGGAACGCAAGGAACCACTCAAGAGCCAATCCCCCAAAAAAAAGGTAAGTGACAGAAGCCAAAGAATAATACTAGCACAACTGCTGCACGAGAGACTGATATCGGTACGATCAGCAGGTCCGTCAGCCTTCGACTCCCGGCCCATACCAAAAAAAACCAGGCCTAGCTCGCTGGCTCGCCGCCCCTCGGCCCCTGCCAAACTTAAGCTGCTCTACCTGAGGACGGGTCCCTCCCTCGTCGAGACTATCAAGCGCGCTCCACAGCCACAACGGAACCAAAACCAAACTGCGATGCCGAACAAATAATCCACAATCGCAACACTCCCGCAACTTACCACTGTTCACACATTTCCGGCTCCTTTCCCTTCCAACTTCCAACCTCATCGCTGCCAGGCCTCACCATCTGTTTCATTGAACCAGCCACTTGGTCTCTTCAGCCGCAACCATCGTCACCAATCTCTTCCTTCCTCGTTCTGTTCACCTGAAGTCCCCCGTCAAGTCCCCTTGCGCCCTGCATTCTCTCCAATCTCGGACCCCACTACCAAACGCTCCCTCACTTTGACTGCTGCCATCTCCTGACGGCTCTCAAGTCTCAAGACTGCAGTCAGTTTTGAACTCGAGAGTCGTCTGATTCACCCCCGAATCGCTCCTTCATCATGGCCTCCTCCAAAGTAAGCCGATCCATGGCCCATTCTCGACCCGAAGCCCGTGCTGACTTAGTGCTAAACAAAGGAACAACCGAGTTCCCGTCCTGTCTCGGGCAGCTTTTCCAAACACCCTCCCTCCTCTTCAAGACAGCATTCTCACTCCGTCTCCTTGGGTGCCATGAATCCTTCCCACCGAGTCAATCGCCGAAAAAGTGTCAACTCCGCTGCCTCCTCCACTGCGCAGGCTGCCATTGCGGCCGCATTGAGGGAACAAGGGGACGCGTCCTCCATGCCCTTACAGGGTCACAGGCGGAGCGCAGGGTCGAGAAAGAATACCGAATCCCATTCAATGAGCGCCAGACCCAGCATGCACTCCTTTTTCCACGGCCCCTCCAGTTTGGCCGCCGGCCCAGACAACGACGCCCTTGAAGACAACCCTCTTGATGAGGACTCAGCACCTTCGACCAAGGGCCTGAGCACGAAGAGTCGCAACAGAAGAGCCAGCGAAGGGTCATATCTCATCAAAGGCGACGGCAAGAAGTCTCCTTCGGACCTGCGCTGCGATACATGTGGCAAGGGATACAAGCACAGCAGCTGCTTGACCAAGCACTTGTATGCAATGCTTCACTCGCGTTCCATACGTATACTGACGCTACTAGGTGGGAGCATGACCCGGCGTGGGCAATTACCTCGAAGCTGCTCATCTCTAAGCACCAGCAAGTTCAGCTTTTGGAAGCGGCTTCGGTACTATGTAACATGACCTCAGAGAACTCGGCAGATGGCCAGTCGGAGACAGAGAACTCCGTCATCGGTCGTAGCGAAAGCTCTTCTGCATCTCCAGGCTTCTCTCCGTCTGACATGCAAGACGAGCTCAGTTCGGTCGAGACCACTCCGCCTCCTATGAGCGAAGCTGCATACCCGGTCCCCAATTCAAAACGATTCAGCACCAGCAGCAACGGGTTTTCGCGCTCCTACCGATCCGTCCAATCCAGTTCGTACGCAGAGAGCATCCTCTCGCCAGGTTTACCACCTCATCGTCTCTCCGGAGTTGACTTCCGGCCCAGCACTTCTGGGACCGATGACGGTACTCTCGCAGCAGCCACCGCAGGCCTCACATTTAACAGCGGCACTCCTCGCACGAAACCATCCTACCTGGGCGCCGACGTGCCACCTGTACCACCATTGCCACAACAGTACCAGTCCTTCAACAGCAAGTCGTCCGACACCACGTTGACCAATGTATATAACCCTTTGTTGCACATACATCCTCCGACCTTGACACAAAACGTATCGGACGAGCGAAACTACCGGGATGGCAGCCATGACAACGACATCCACATGGACGACGAAGAGATGTTCCGGATGGAAGAATAGAAGGCCCTACTAGGCAATGCAATGGCCGGCCAGGATCCTATCCAGCTGCTCCTTTTGACGACTTTACTTCCCACATTCGTTTGACATGACTTTGTGGTGCTATCATTTATATTGTACGTATTTTCTTGGTTTGCAAACGAAAAAAAAGGAAGAAATCTAGGTTCCATGCTCCGCGGACAGATCCTGAAAGCACCGATGAGTTGATTCGTACATGTACGATGTCGACGAGGTTAAAGCGAGTGGGACTGTCCAGGTCTTCGCGTTGAGTCGGGACGTATATCTACCCAAGAACTATAACGAAGTGGGGATTTGTTTTGGGCCGGTGCCAAAGCATGGCCGGCCCGATGAGACTTTGGATTTGGCATAGCTGGCTATTGGAATGAAATGACATTGGTACTTCATTTGACAAGTGTGAGCTCGATGAATCCTGGGCCTGCTTTTGATGACAATGTTGGAGATGCGGAAATTGGTCAGATTGGTCAACAGCCAGGACTCGAAATGAGCCATTGACATGTCCATGAGACTCAAAATGAAACCGAAATCTTCTCAAACAGCTCACAGCATGACTTGCTTCCTTCCGTCTTTGCGGCCCCATCCGTGCATTTTACTGCGAGGGGCTTCTTTTTGGTGTTTAATATATCCAACTACGCCACATTGATCAGCGAAAGGTGCACGCTAGTAGCGTTGTGATTAGAATTTAGTGAGGAGCTGTGGGAGACTCCGCTGAAGTTTGCATCGCGCGGATCAAGGGGTAACTTCCGTGATGTCGATCTGGCGTGAGGCCGTAGGGCTCAAGTTGGCGACATCTTCGAGTTGGCCGATCAGTCCTTTCGCTCCCCTATTGCGCCATTACATGGGAGTGTATCCGTTTCATGCATTGATCTCCAGTTAGTTCAGTAGACTTGTGGATTCGGTCCTCGACGACAAGGCTCCATCGCTGATCGACTCCGAAACAAAGGCGTTTGGGATTCTGAACGTCTATTCTGCGGGGGTGTCATATCTCTATTCCGACGGGGCAAAGACGACATGAGAGCTTCAAGGCCCGATGGGAGCATGGTGGTCAGTAACTAGTCTAACTGTGCTTGGACTTTCCTCTTCTAAATGGGCTTTTGTTCTTGCTTCGACGAATATCTGAATCACGTGATAGATTACCGCGGATCATTAGTGCAGTGGGCGCACATACACGTCCTATTTCTGCGACCCATAAAGACAGGTGTGCAGTTTCTACCTGCAAGGCTTCTCTCATCAGCCCCCTTCCAAAGGGCCCAACCGAAAACAACAGAGCAAAATCCTTCAGGATTGTATTCGCAACAAGCTCTGAATGCGCACTGGAAATCTCGACTTCAAGTCTCCTCAGAAATTTCGCTCCATCCATCGAGATCCTCTGTGCAGGCTTCTCCGTCGGCCATAATGCCTCTTAAAGCGGCCGAGTTGATATCGCACCCAGCGTACAGTAGCTTGGAATGGGACCTACCGCCTACCAAGGAGGGGAACTGTGAAGTTGCCAAAGGCCGACCCGGGGGTCCCTTTGAGATTCATTGGGAGGTGCATGGTTCGGGGCCTATCAAGTTGGTGGTACGTCGATACTCCAGTTACCCTTGATTGCATTCTCGGCTGGGTCATTGCAAACGAGCTTGTCCCCCTGTGTTGTATCATGGTGATGGCAGGAGATGGATGCACTTTGATATTGTCAAACTGCGGGAGCTGGCCCTTGTCTCTAGCTTTGAAACACACTGGGGTAGTGGCTGCGCAAATACTCCGTCTTCCAGAGTTCTCTCCCCATGTCTTGATATCAAGGTTACAACGAGGAAGCGTTGCCTCAAACCTAGCCTCCCGGCCTTTAGGTATTCCTGTTCTAACCAATGTTCCCTTCGAATAGTGGATCATGGGTCTCGGCGCTTTCCGCACGGCCTGGAAACGACAGACAAAGTATTTCGGCCACGAGCGTTCGAGCACGTACTCGTCCCTCGTATGGGACAACCGCGGCATGGGACTCAGCGGCAAGCCGACATCACGCTACTCGACGTCGGAAATGGCCAAGGATGTCATTGACCTGCTTGTCCACCTCAACTGGCTCCCACCGACCTCGGCCTTGTCGATCCAGTCACCCCCAGAGCGGGATCTCCACATCATCGGCGTCAGCATGGGCGGCATGATCGCGCAGGAATTGAGTCTCCTGGTCCCGGAACACGTGGCTAGTCTCGTGCTCGTCTCGACGGCTCCACGCCTCGTCCGCACCATCCCCTTTGTCCAGAACCTCCGGGAGCGAGCCAATATGTTCATCCCGCGCGACCTAGATGTCCAGCTTAGAGAGACGGCGCGCCGCCTGATCTGTGCCGAATTCCTCGCGTTACCGGACACCGAGAACGAGGACCCCAAGTTGAATTTCCCCACCAACCAAGATCGCTTTGCTGCGTCGGAGATTTCCAAACGCATGAATAAAGAGGGCTTCACGAGAAAAGGTTTCATGCTACAGGCCATTGCCGCAGGGTGGCATCACAAGACGGCCAAGCAGTTGGCCCAGATGGCAGATAGTATCGGGAGAGAGAGGATTGTTGTCACCCATGGCACGGAAGATCACATGATTACTTTCCATCATGGGGAGCTGTTGAGTGAGGAATTGGGCGAGGGCGTTGAGTTCAGAGTGTGGGAGGGCAAAGGCCATGTGCTCATGTGGGAGGAAGAACTTGCTTTTAATCAGTACATCGAAGGCGTTATTCAGAGATGTGAGAGGATAAAGGCATAGACTGGTAGGTGTGTTTGGGGAGTCTAGACATATGTTTTGGTTTTGGCTAGATTGTTAATATTTAAAGCCTGTATCTTCGACATTCCAATGCCCGTCCGTCGCAGCAAGTAGTTTTTAAGGGAAGCCACGAACTTTCAACATCTCCAATCTCAGGTCTTCCCATCATCTCAATCACTTTCCTCCTTCTACCTCCTTTGTACAGCGCCCACCAGTATCGAGTGGAGATATTTGTACAGTCTTCATCCAGTCCATCAATCCAAAATCCCTGAGATTCTTTTGACGAACAAAAATTCACGCCTCCTCTCCTGCAGGAAATAACCTGTCGCAGCCTAGAAACGCCTGCGCTATGCACCGCTCCAAGTGTCAAATGTACATCACGTCTGCCTCCCCTTCAGAGCAGTCACTGCTTGCTCAGGATCAAAAGCTCTATCCGTTCTTTTCTAGAAACTCTTTTGCCTCGTTCACTTTACTCGCCAGGTACGGGCTCCCTCCCTTGTCAGGGTGATTCGACAGCATGAGACCTCTGTGGTGTTTCCGGATTTTCTCTTTCGTGAGCGTCCGCTCGCTCAGGTCGAGAATCAAGGATGCTTCGCGCTTGCTCATCTTCTGGTCGAAGCCGCCTTTGTAGAAAGGTCGGCCGAGGGCATTGAGACCGTTGGGATTGCGCCATCTTCGAAACGCCACCAGTCCGGCGCGGCCCTGATGGTGAATCCGTTAGTCTAGGCTGATGTTTGTGGGGTGTAAAGACGATAGGGACGTACAAAGAAAGCTGCGGCTGCGATGCCGACGCCGACCGCGACTGTCGATGCCATTGGGACGAGAGGCGATTGGAGGATAGTTGATGATTTCGTTCGTCTCCAAGAACACAGAGGTCTTCTTGTGAATCGAAGTAATTCCCCTTAGGGTGAGATGGAGTGTCGTGGCCGTTGAGGGAGTTGCCTGAAAGTCCTTCAAGGTTCTTTCCGAGGCGTTGCAGAAGAAGATTCGCCGCGGAAGAAGGTCGGCTGGACTGCCGCATTGGGAACTCCCAGCATGGAAAATCTGGGAGTGCAATAGTGACTCTAATTAGGCAAGTTATGCGACGAAAGAGCCCATCTGTTCAGGTATTTACGACTCCTCCGCCACCGAGTACAACTCCTCCAAAATAACACTTACTAATTCGCACTCCTCTAACGACTAAGAGACCTCGGCCGCGAATATCTTGAGCGTCAATGTCCACAAGGCTAACTATGGAAGATGGAGGGAAGCTCCTTCACTACAATGGGGTATGTGCTAATATGCATCACTGCTCTACCGTGTGAATACGGCGGAGTAGAGCGCTGTTAACTTCCAGCAAGGCTATCCACGGCCAACCTCCAATTCGCGCAATTATCTGAGACCTCGACGTCAATAGATTGGTTTCGTTTTGGCTCTGCAACCGTTCCCTTGCTTGTTCAATGTGCCAGTCCCCCTCGATTCATCATCATCTTCAAGTCTAGATCGCTCCAATTATCGCCACATTCTAGAAGTCGTGACAGCCAGTCAGATCGGCCACGTTGAACGCGCAGCAACTTTCGGGGCCTGGGAAGTCCGTCATGCCGGACCCCGATACCCTCAATCAGTATAAGAAAAGAGTGAGAACTGGATGCTTGACTTGTAGAAGCCGGAAGAAAAAGTGTGGCGAGGAGCGTCCTCACTGTAGGAACTGTCAGAGAAACCACCTGGACTGCGTTTGGCCTAATCGTACCCCGAAGAATCTTGCAACTAGAGCCAATAACAGCTTCGAGGTCCAACCATTTCGGCGGCAACCTAGTGCCAGTGGCGATTCCGCAATCTCTATCGGCATAGCGACCAGCCCAGGTGAACAGCCTCAGACGCTAGGTAGGAGGACGTCAGCCGTAACTGGCCTCAGTCTCCCGGATGAAGGATCACCACCCACGGCCTTTTACCCGGCCTCGGTCACCTCCGACCAGCCTCCCTTGGTGTCAGTGCCAGGAACTCTACGTTTAATCAATGTGGATCCAAGGGTACCTGCATATGATCTTATTGACAAGTACATGTCCCTGACTGCCCCTCGCCTCGTGGTCTACCCGTGCACTCGCGAGTTTAACCCGTTCATCGAGCTACTATTTCCAGTGGCTTTCAGTCACGTTGTGGCTATGAACTCGATATTGGCGCTGGCGGCAGCTCACACTGGCTCACCGCATTCGCGCTTTCTCTACGGCTCGGCTCTGGCGGACTTGCGCTCAGCTCTTCAGCAAGACAGCATTGGAACTGAAGTGCTTGTGGCAACAATGATGCTCGTCTTCTTCGAGACTGCAGAAGGCGACAGTAAACGACAAGCGATCCAACACTTGCAAGGTCTGGCGCGGCTTCTGAAGTTTCGGCGACAACGGGGCGCTCAGAGTGCCCACGACGGCCTCGCTATGGAAGTTCTCATATATCATGTTGTCACGATTGGTATATACGACAACTTATCCCAGACCATCCTGAAGGGACTACGAATGAACCTAGCAGAACCAACCGTCTGGTCCAATATCGCTGGAGACTTGAAACAAACTTACTGCCTCTCGGGACTCAGTTCCGAGATGCTTGATCGTATTCTCGAAATTGCCGGGCTCTTCTCTTCCTTCCAAGGAGGCCATCCTCCATTACCTACGTCACTCATCGTTGAGAGCATAACCCTGGCTGATCGGATCAACAAGTGGCAGCCCGCCATTGCTTCAGACTCGCCCTTGCCAAGCGCGCTCAATCTATCAGACCATACGGAGCTGAGACAGGCAGCAGTGCTTTGGAAAAATGCTGCTTTCTTGAACCTTCTTTCCTTGATGCACGGCAACGAAATCAGCCCAGACGACTCTCGAGTTGTTGAAGTCGTCAAGGACTCAATGGTCACGCTGGTGCAGATATCCCAGCATGCGAGCGTTGAGACTTGTCTAAACTGGCCACTGGTCCTGATAGGAAGCTTCGCCATTTCACATGAGCACCGCAATCTTCTAAGAGAACGTTACAATTCGATGAAATGGCTGACCTTCAAGAATATCTACATTGCCATCTCGATCCTTGAAGAAGTGTGGGCACGGTACGACGAAGGCGGAACATTCGATCTCGAAGGAGTACTTCGAAGTCCACCTTTTGATGTGATCCTATCCTAACAGATCGATCGCCTATTAATTCCAAGCTAACCTGAAGAGCAATTGGAACCTCTTAATCAACGCCTGAGTGAAAGCGGGTGTTGGAAACTTCTAGTGTGAGGGATTGTGGCTCACCTCAGTTCTTCACCGTCTCTTTTGCAACTTTTTCGGGATTTCGTCCCGCTCGAGACTCAAACCACTTTGAGTGGTGGAATCACTCCCTCTTCAAAGCCTTGGTTTGTGGGTTTCGCTTTTGGCAACCAGGTAGATGCAGATGGGCAGACAGTAGATTACTTAGTGCCTAAGACTGTGGGTCAATCCCAACCTCGAACAGGCATGGACTTACGATACCACCCACTTGTGGCACGAGCATGATGACGCTGACCTGGAGAGAAGAAACTCCTCCGGCCTAGAGCCCAAAGGTAGATGCAAGTCCTGCTGCAGCGATGCCCTTGAAAAGGCCCCCATATGCACACTTACTCTACCGTGTGAGTCCACCGGAGCCAATAGCCGTTAAGTGCTAACAAGGCTGTCTTTCAATACGCCCACCGAGGGGGTGACTGATTAATGCCACTCTTATAAAACGATGGCTATTTTCGACAACACAACTGTCACGATCTTAAAGGGTAGAGACCTTGAGGTCCTTTAGTTGACTAAGAACCATTACAGAGGACTAACTAGGAGAATGAGGGTCGAGGTGCGAGAGATAACGGGCGCTCAGAACTAGCCCTGGTCGGGCACGCAACTGGCCAGCCGGCGGCGACCTCCGGAGGTCGGCCGGGAACCGTGATAACCACCAAAATTACACCTTTTTGCAACTTGCCTCCATGTTCAAATAAAGATCTCCATCTTTCGCTCGCGTTTCAACCATCTCGGATCACCACTCTACCAGGATTTCTCTAAAAAAAAGCCAACCAGCCAACCGGCTAGCGCACACATGGATTGGCAGGATGCAGCGGAAGCTGCCCGCACGTACCGAGACGAAAGCGTCCAGCGAGCAGCTTCATCTTTCAGCCTTCCACCCAGCAGCGAAAGGGGTGAGAATGTTAGGAACATACCTGGCCGCTTACTCAATGCCATAGAACTCGAGATCACAGAGATACCAGTAGAAACGCTGGCTTTACAGCTCCAGAAAGGTGTCCGGACAGCTATCGAGGTAGTGAACGCATATTTGCGTCGAGCCGCCCTCGCCCAGGAGTTGGTAAGGCTTCATCATCGCGAATGCCTAAATGATTGGTCTGTACTAAGAGTTGAAAGGTCAATTGCGTAACTGAGCTCCTTCCAGAGAGAGCACGAGCTCGTGCCGAGGAGCTCGATGCCTATTTCCAAAAGCATAAAAGGCCAATGGGCATTCTACATGGTGTGCCTATTAGTGTCAAGGAGATGGTCAATATGAAGGGTCTCGGGGCGAACGTGGGCTTTGTGTCCTGGACCGCCATGACGGCAGAGAATGATGCACTGATCCTGCAATGCCTGTGGAAAGCTGGGTGCATCTTCTATGCTCGGACGACTGAGCCCCAAGGCCTGGTATATTATGGTCCTTCACACCTCTATGTCGAAAACTGACATGGCCTTTTGTGTGAAGATGCAAATTGAGACTTCCTCCAATCTTTACGGTGTGACCGTTAACCCATACAATACCAATCTCACGTGCGGAGGAAGCTCCGGAGGAGAAGGGGCACTCATGGCACTTGGAGGTAAAAGGTCCAAGGTTTTTCAACGGAGATGCATTTCTCACAATTACAGGAAGCTGCCTTGGTGTTGCCACGGACATCGGAGGAAGCATCCGCGTCCCTGCTGCAAACAACGGCCTTTACGGGTTCAAGCCAACGGCGCTGCGGCTTCCAGGGAGTGGCCTCTCAGCCGCCATGGGAGGATCTGAGCACATTTTAGCCACTGCTGGCCCGATTTCCACCAGCATTGATGGCATTAAGCTCTTCATGAAAGCCATTCTCGACGCCTCTCCGTACCTCATCGAGCCAGGTCTATATCCGATCCCCTGGAGAGAAGAGTCCCAACTTCGAGCTAACAGCGCTCCTAAGAGACTTAAAGTCGGGGTGTTGTGGCATGACGGTGTGATTAGACCCCACCCTCCTGTGACAAGGGCTTTACGTGAAGTGGTGGAGAAGTTGCGCACTTTCCCCGACTTTGAAGTCGTCGAATGGAAACCCTACCGACACGATTGGGCATGGAAAATCTTGGTGAGTCCAACGAGTGCCTATGTGTTTATCCTCCTAATGACCATGCGTGTAGACCAAGTTGTATTTCTGCGATGGGGCCCAGGAGGTTAGGGATATCATCAACTCGAGCGGAGAGCCTTTATTACCCTTGTCACAGTGGATTCTCGAAGAATGTGGAAATGGCGGCAGTGCCTTGAGCGTGCACGAGATTTGGAAGTGGCAACTAGAACGGAACAAATACCGGATGGAATATGCAGCCCGATGGGCTTTACCGGAAACCACTTCAGACGAAAACCCAGTCGACGTTATCCTCTGCCCGGCCGGGCCTGGAGCTGCACCACGACTCGGGACCTCGCGTTACTGGAACTATGCAGCCGTATGGAATTTGCTCGACTACCCGGCTCTGGTATTTCCATCGACTCATGTTGATGCTCGTCAAGACATTCAGGCTCTGCCACACGACTTTCTGACCGACCAAGATGCCGAACATGCCCATCTTTGTAAGTTGCACTATGCTCAATCCCTTCCACGCAGAATGGCCCTCCGATTCACACTTTCCAGCCGAAGCTGACTCTAACATTGAAATTTTCCTAGACGATCCCGAGGTCTTCCACGGAGCTCCGGTGTGTTTACAATTGGTAGGACGTCGTTTTGAAGACGAAAAAGTAGTGCTCCCCTTATTCAACGGAATCGGCCCAATTTGACGAATCCGAGCTAATGATAGAGACAGCTAATTGAAAGTTATGAGATGATTCAAAAGTGTTTGAGATAGACCAAGGCTCAAAAACACCCAATTCTTCGACAATGCTGAAATAACAACTAAATAAATTGCCCCCGAATATTGAAAGACGACTCGAAACCGTCTGTCGAGGAATACTCACGGGGAAAGAGGAACAATATTGATCATGAAAGTCCGTGCTGTCAGAAGCCCCGTGAGCTAGTGAACAGGAGCGGGATAATAGACCCTAAGGCTTCATCATGCGTCGTGGCGATATTCATCGCTCGGGAACGAACTTACAGCGCGCTATCATACAAGCTTCTAGCCTATGCTTGACATGATTTCTCGCAGCCTTGTCAATTGCAGAAATTCCCCTCCATCATGCAGTCAAGGTTGACCCAGCAAGAAGAGATTCATGTTATGTACAGGATCCTGAAGGTCAAATCTACTCGCACAATCTTGCAAGGACTTTTCACGACCCCAACATCGAGCTAGATTTATCTATTCTAGATCCTACTGTAGCCCGATATCTGGACTTTACGCGGCTATCAGGCGTGGCTCACGAGAAAATGCCAAGTCCCGCGGCAATCAAGATAAGAGACGTTGTCATGAAGTCTGGCGCGGCTGTAGTGCCGCTCTCCCTCACCCCCTCCCCCCCTTCCTCCACACTCTCCCAATTTGCTATTTAGATGTA
This sequence comes from Exophiala calicioides, assembly GCA_001599795.1. Classification (NCBI taxonomy): domain Eukaryota; kingdom Fungi; phylum Ascomycota; class Eurotiomycetes; order Chaetothyriales; family Herpotrichiellaceae; genus Exophiala; species Exophiala calicioides. The sequence continues at coordinate 2,304,311 of BCHZ01000002.1, forward strand.
GCCGTTCAATCGCGCCATTCGTAGGCGATAAATATTCAAAGCCAGCGGCATTCACCTGGATACCCGGAAGCGCGGTGACCCTTACCGGCACGTCTGAAAAAAAGATGGGCTGCCCCGGAACTGAGGGATTCCATTCTTCCTCCCAAACGCTTATCTTCGTCGGCTCCAGCGTAACAAGCGGAAGCCTATCCGCGCGCAAACCAGAGGTGAGCACTGGAGGTGTCTTTGCTCCTAAAAGCTCACCATTTTTATGTTGATCGGCATTTGGTCGTTCTGATTTTCAGTGCCTTCGCAAACTTGTCGCAGTCTTGAACCGATGACCATTCAACATGTCACCGCCCGCAGTAAGAGAGTTGTCGATTCGAGATTTCCCACCGACACCCCGGGTGGAGGTGCTCGCAGGTGACTCCAGCTCTCAAGACATTGTAGAAGCACTGGCTCGAGCCGGAGGTTGTGTGGTCAAAAACTTTGTGCCTTTAGATACTGTCGAGAAGCTGAAAGACGACTTCTATCCACTACTTGACGCTGAGACGGACCGGTGGAGTGGTGAGGGACACTCTCATTTGAACCAGCAACTCCTAACTTGGCACGATACTGACTTGGACTCAACACAGGCTCGTTTTTTTCAGCGGCCTCAAGACGAGTCACTGGGTGTTGCAGCAAGTCGCGTCTGTTCGCCGAGGAATTGGTTGGACACAAGCTGTGGAATGCCGTGTGCAACGTTCTGCTGTCGTCGACTCACACATCCTACACCCAGTACGACCAAGTCACTTTCACAAGTGGGCCGCAAATTTGCAATACTACCGTCTATTCCATCCTCCCAGGATCGGAGGAACAGGCTCTGCATCGCGATGATCGCATACACCACGCACACCTTCCCGCGGTAGACGAACACTCTATTGGACGAGACTTTGGTGTCGGTCTGTTTGTCGCGGGAACGAAATGTACCAAAGAGAATGGCGCCACCAGGTTCATCCCTGGCAGTCATCTCTGGGACTATTCGGCTCCCCCGCCAAAGGACCATGTTCCTTCATATGCCGTCATGGAACCGGGCGATGCATTCCTCATGCTGTCAGGCTGCTATCATGGGGCCTCGACCAACACTACCACACAAGACCAGCCTCACAACGAGCGGCTGCTCTTTGGTACCTTTTTCACCAAGGCCACTCTGCGTCAGGAGGAAAACCAGTACCTTGCCAACGACTTGTCCGTCATTAAGGACTATCCCGATCACATCCTCCGCCTGATGGGATTTGATATCAGCAAGCCCTTCTTGGGATGGGTGGATATGGCAAGCCCGATGGCAGCAATTCGCAAAGAAACAAAACTGCAAAAGAGCAACGGGGAATCTCACTTGTTGTAAATAGGTCTTTTGTTGCAATCTTAGCCTGAAAAGCTGCAAATCAATTTCATGCCTGCTTTCTTTTCAAAGACCTCTTAGATCCATTTGTGACTTTGGTCCTCAGATGCAGCATCAGAGTCTAAAACAAGCGTTTCCCCCGGGTAGAGACTCTTGATCCATCGCGCCAAAGGGGTTATCGCTAGGTATCAAAGACCGTGCTTGGGGCACATTGCCGCGGACACTAGATATGAAGACTCCGCTTAGAACCTTTGGCTATGGCGCTAGCTGGTCTCAGGGTTCGGCGGAAGGTCTGCTAAATTATTTCTTACATGATGAACTAGTGTTTCCCTTCATCATGACTAGATCTCATCGCAGACCTGCACAACCATTAATCATCTTGAGGACGGCAAAATGTCGACCATGTTTCCTGGCGTTGCCGTGATCACCGGTGCGGCGGGCACAGGTAAGCAGAGATACAAAGCAGTGGGATCGTGTCCAAACTAAGCAGACAAAAATTGATGTTCTAGGCATTGGTGCGGGTATCTCGAAGGCTTTTGCGCGGGCAGGTTGCCTGCGAATCGCAATCACGGATCTCAATGCGATGCTGTTAAGGAATACTGAGACCGCCATTCTCCAAGCATATCCGGACAGCCAAGTGCTTGCGGTGGCGGGTGATATCGCAGATCCTCAATTCGTCGAGAAATTAATCCAAGAGGTCGTCCGTACTTTTGGAAGACTCGACTATGCGGTGAACTGCGCAGGTATCATGGGTAACAACCAGCGATCGGACGAGACGTCGATCGAAGATTTCGACAAAATAAACAATGTGAACTACCGCGGATGCTGGTTGTCCTCGCGGGCACAGTTGAAACACATGCTGAAGCAAGAACCCCTGCCGTCTCACGACCCGGCAAGACCTCCACAACGGGGGTCGATTGTCAATATTGCCAGCCAGCTCGCCCTTGTTGGCAGACCTTGTGCACGTAAGTCGTCGCCATGGATTGATTTACAAACAGAACAGAAACTGATTTTATTTTCAGCGGCGTACTCAGGGTCGAAGGCGGCTGTCATTGCAATGACACGGGCTGATGCTATCGACTATTCAGCCCATGACATCCGTGTCAATTGCATTTGTCCGGGCATCATCGAAACCCCGATGACGGTCTGCGACGAGGAGCGCATCCGTCTGCTGAAGCCGGCCGTCGACATTGCGCCGATGAGACGGATGGGCAAGGTGGACGAAATTGCCGATTGTGCGTTGTTTTTGTGCTCTACCCAAGCATCCTTTGTGCAAGGGCATGCCATGGTGGTGGACGGCGGCTACATTATCAACTAGGGGCCCACTCGAGTTCGTAATGGGCTTTCTAAACCCTCCCTCATTGGGAGACAGGACAAAATGACAATCTTGATATGGCTGGCCGCTCATTGACGGCCACAGAAGCTTCCAAAGCCTGATGCAAGACTGTCTTGTCCAAACTTTAGAAGACATGGCCTTGTGTAGCCAAGACGCTTACAGTCTTGTATCAGTATGGTGTTGACTACAGTTCTTGGAAAGCCTAACCGCTATGACACATTGTATCTTGGGGTCTAGGATGACCAGTTTTTCGCTGTTAGCGACACTTACTTCCAATCTGCAGACGTCGGCATTTAGCTCCAGATGTGGACGGCGTATTGCGTCTGAAGTGCCCTCGACATTCTGAATGCAAGCGGGCATCCGGCTAGAGTACGGAGTAGACCATCTCCGTAAACTTCATTTGCCCACAGCCAATCGCCGTCACGAAATCTACAGGTCCCAAGAGACTCAAGTGCCCAGATAAGGAAGTTGCGGGGCTCTAGAGGCCGAGGTTAATCAATCTTTCACTCCGATAGCCGCGATCCTATGTACTGTAGCACCCGATTACGTTCGAACCGCGCGGTTCTAGATCTCTGGGGTAAGTAGAGGGGGCGGTCAACTGACAACTTGACAGACAAATCAATTCTCGAGAATTGACAGACAGATCCTCAAGGTTATCAAAATTCTATTGTATGACAGTTTTAACTACAGTGCGTCCCGAAACCTGCCTCCCCTTGCGGACACATTATTACAACTTTCTCCCACCAGAAGCTAAAGGAAACAAGTGGGCCACGCTTTCCCAACCTGACATAGTTCGATTAGTCTAGCTACGAATCATAACGATCGTATATTACAGCGGTATGTCTAATACTGTATGGTCCACGTAATGAATTAGATATAGAAGGCGGTCGGTAGATCTAGAAACCAGCCTAGCCCCGGCCATGCATCGCAACTCCCTTTCTATCAAAACCATGGATATTAGTGCCACGTTTTCCTGGCTTCAGGCTAGCTAGTAGGCGCTTACAATTCGCTAGAGCGCGTGATACTTGAATAGTACGCTAGACGGTACTCGACTCTTTCTGATCCCGTACAAAGACTCCGATAATCTCTTAGATCTGACATCGTATACGTTTCTGTTGGCACTGTACGGTATCAAATCATAGAAGCAGCTTATGGGTAACACTTAGGCGTAGAATTCCTAGAGTCCCTATGTGAAAAGAATACTGTACAGTGATTGCAGAAGCAGCGCGCCACATGTGGGTAGTAAGAGAATACAACCTAGTGCACCTGATGGATTGTTAATGTTATGTCCACCCCGACATTCAATAACATCTCTACCACAACCATGTAGCCACATTTAAGGTGACGCTTAGAGTATATTGCCATAGTCTCCTCCTTAAGCATTAGTACCGGCCCCGGCATCTATTAACATCTTCACCACCGCCTCTTTGCCACTAGTTACTGCTGCATAGAGTGCATTATAATAGCTTCCTCCTTGAGCATTAATATCGGCCCCGGCATCTATTAACATCTTCACTAACGCCTCGCGTCCACAAGCTGATGCCGCTTGAAGTGCATTACCATATTCTCCTCCTTGAGCATTGACATCGGCCCCGGCATCCATCAACATCTTCACCACCGCCT